>CM060919.1:377776371-377823871 GCA_030737875.1 Allium sativum | reverse complement strand
CTAATGATATCCTCCACCTGTACGGATGCACCTATTTAAAAAACTCAACATATGAAATCACACACGCAAAAATAAAATGTGTTTTTCTTATATCATATACCACTGAAACTGAAGTTCAATTAATTTTATTTCATCCCTTGTAATTAGTTTTGCTTGGATTATATCCAATTTTACTTTATATCAATAGTTTCTTAAAGAAATTCCTTTGATATGAAGTCGGTATTTCTGAAAAATGAATTGTTTCTCAGTGGAACAGAATGAGCATTCATAAACTTTTTATGAATTGCCTTAAATAAAACTAACTTTTCATAAATTCGAATATACATGATAGAGTGGTATGTCATAAGGGAAATTCTGTAATTTATTGCAAAGGAAATTCTGTAATTTAATGCAAATTATTAACAATTGCAATCAATTATTGTTCATAATAAATGTGTTTCCTTTCTGTCGTTATAAATAGTTAAATATGTAATTAGAAATATATTTAATAGAAAATCCATAGATGATGTTTTTAGAAATTTTGTGTCCGAGTTTTGAAATGTTAAAATTGTTAGAAGTTGTATTAGTGGAATATAGCTGAATAGTTGAAATGGTGGAAGTAAAGCTTTAACAATGCAACAACTTTATTGTTTGTAGTTTTTGCTACATCATTACAATGTGCCCTCATATTTATAGGCATCTCATTACAATTGTTAGTTATTAGAATTCTCTAGATAATACATTCTACACTCATCAAGTAATATATTTAATAATAATACATATGGCAAGTTACATGTTTTTTTAGTATTCTAGAATTTTGTAGCATGCTCAGTAAAAATAATCCCATTCCAAACAAAAAAATCAAGTAAAGAAATAAAAGTGATTAGTTAAAAAATAAAGTCTACTCTGAAAAATGTCTAGTCACCAAATTGAATTTTTTTTAGTTTGTTGGAAGTTCAAATTAAGTATGTCATATATATGAGGTTATGGTCTCAAAATTATACTGGAATAGTTAAAGTAACAAATGATACGACGCTTTGGATCGAGATTCCAGAGACATTAAATAATCGTTCTGCTTGAGTAAAGTGTTGCTTTCCTTTTAAAAGAAGATCTACTAATTCCTTAACAGTACCTTAGCAGTGTAGTAGTTCACAACGTTTGAAACCAATATCCCAACTGTAATGTTGAGTTGAAATAGTATGTTCAGGCCTCCACGCACTTTGACCGGTGCGATTTCAGAGAGGAAGAGGGGAACGGATTGGGTGGCGAACCCAACGCCCAGCCCTATGATGAGTCTGCCTGCGATCAGAGTACCGTGGTTGGTGGCGACCACGTTAAGGAGCACACCGAGTATAAAGTAAAGGGAAGCGGCCTGCATCGTGAGTTTTCGACCATGCGTTGAGCAGATTCTGGAAGCAACTATGCTCGCTACCAGAGCTGCGATGTACAGGGAGGAGGTGAAGAGCTGCAGCCCTGGGTCGTCGTATTTGCAGTAGTTGTCTTTAGTTGGGTGCCTTCTTATTCCCGGGAAGAAGCTCTTTATGAAGTCGTCCATTGCTATTACTCCACCTACAATCTACATACATTATTTACCTCTCAATAGCTTTTTCCTAAAAGAAAATTGTGTAATTATATTGTGAAACTACGTACCTGAAATGCCGATGTCGTAACCGAACATGAGGCCACCAGTGGCGGCGATTATGCCGCTGAGCACGACATGGATAGTTATCTTGCCTTCAAATTGTTTCCTGTTCCCTGCCACCATCAAAGGTGCCATTTTCTTTCCTTTTTTCTTCTTTTTTCCCGATGAAAATCATGGTTGGAAGAAAAATTCAAAAATTAATAATAGTTAACGGAGAAGTAGAAGCTGTTAATACTGGAAAGTTGCTAATAATGGTTCTTTTGCTGTGTGGTGCAGATGAAACTCAGAAGAAACTGGGTGCAGTAGTCCACAAATGGATTATGGAACGAACTAACATGGTAAAACAAATGGTGAATATAATCATGCAAACATGAAGAGGTTTAAGAATCTGAATTAAATCTTAATTGGTTGTCGCTAAATTTTATTTTGATTTTTTGGGTTGCTGTTAGGATGGATGCTGTCGACTCTGTTGATTATGTATGCAATTTATTTCGTTCTGCATTATGTATATTTGAATGTTCAAATTTGAGATAACTGGTTAGGGTCTGACACTTTGGAATGAATAAGGATCTTTTTTGTATTTAGCCTAGCTTTTAAAACTACTTACCGATATAGTTTGGTTTTGAAACTATTTACAGATATACCTTGGTTTTTGCCAACTCAACGCTAAGCTGATCGAGTATATGCGACAATTTCAAGTTGCGCCAGTATAATTTTTTTTTAAAATGTTGGTGCCATTTGAAATGGATTCAGAAGAATAAGTTTACTTTGTTGTTTTCCCTAAACTCTTTGGTGCCTAAATTTGTACGGGCAGTCAAGTAGTCGGGATTTACAGATATACTTGGAGAGCTTGGAGCAGGAGGCTGCAAGATTTTATAGCTATAGTTATTTCCGCTGTGTTGTAAGTGTTGTACTCTGATAAGTGGTATTGTATATATATAACTGTTTACTTCAAAGCTATGTTATATATTATATGTTATTCGTTCCGCTGTGAGATTCGTGTTACTCTGATGATTCTGATGTTCTTCTTCTTCTATTCTATTAGTTCTATCTTTTCTTCCTCACCCTCTACTTTCTTTCACTAACGTCTCGGAATTTCCAACTCCCGAGGAGTCGGAAATTTCCAGCCGTTACAGTTGGTATCAGAGCTTAAGTTAAGTGATTACCTTGGCTCTGTGGCATAACTCAATAGAGATGGGATTAGTAATATCCTAGATTGAGTTTGAGTGTATATATATGAGCGCGTAATTGTTATTCAATATAAAATGGTTTTATATTGTGGAGACTCATTGGTTGAGTGGCTTATGAATTCTGGTCGATCAGTTTTGATCCACTGTATCGATAAGGGTTACTAAACACCCGAATACGATGAACCGTCATGGTATGTTTTGAAAGGGGGTAAATGAAATAATTTTTCCCAAAATATATTTGTTTATAGAAGAAATATATATCTTGAAATTATTATAGTATATTGATTGTGTTGGTTGTGATTATAATCGAATAAGATTATAAAAGGGTGAAATGGTTATAAATGACCAATCAGAATTCACATGAATGTAATATATGAAATAGTTTGAATTAAATATGAATTTAAATCAGATTTGGAATTAAAATAAGGAAATTTTAAGTTCCTGGGAGATTTTGAAAATGTTTTTCAAATTGAAAATGATATACTATTGAACTCACTTCGATAGCTGGAAAATAGATTATGATGATGAATCTAGACATCATCAGTGTTCATTTTTGAGTTCTAAGTGACGGATTACTACCAAATGTTTTGTTTTTGAATTGTTTTGAGAAAACAAGTTGTTTAGAAATTCAAAGGTTTTGAATTGGCATTATGATTTCAAATTGATTTGAAAGAAACCCAGGAACTTAAGTTCTGGAATTAAAATTTAACTAATGAAGTTAAATAAAATGAGATGGTAAAAATAAATTGAAATTTAACTTGAACTGAGTTAAATAAAATTGAATTGGATTAGAGATAATCTAGAATGGAACCAAATTGATAAGTCAATAATTTGGAATTTGATATTAGAGGTCGAATGAAATTCGATTTGGATTTGAGGATATAAACTGAGTGGAATGACCATGATATATGCAGAAGTGATAACAGATCAAAAGGATACAATGATACGACCGACAAAAAGGTACAAGTTTATATTATATATGAGTTTGGATTTTATGAGCCGAATTGGCAAGCCGCTTGGCTGTTTGATTTTATTTTGTGTTGGAGGAGGCCTAGAGAGGCGAGTTGTGGTTGGACGTATTGAGCCGTACAAAGGAGGTTATGGCGAAATTTTTCGAAAATTCCAGGTGTTAGAACATTCTCATGATTTATGGAAATTCAGTTAGCCAGAATGAATTAATAATTTAATTGAAAATTAAATGGTTCAGTTGAAACTGGAGTTGAGAAGTAAACTAAAAGATATTTGAATCTAGTTAGTAAAGTTGGTAGCATTTTCCTAGCTTAGCAATTTCGAGGACGAAATTATTTTAAGGGGGGAAGTCTGTAATGGCGCGTTTTGTTAGCTGTCGAATAATTAATTTATTTAATGATTTATATATCGTTTTGGCGATATCGATAACTTAAAGTACAACGTTCGAACTTATAATTTATAATTATAATTAAACGAACTTGAAACGTCGTGGCAGTTCGCAATTTGGCGATTCGAACTTCAACTGAATATACAGGATTCGTTTTAAGCCGGATTTCTGTGAAACAAGAAACGTATGGTGCTGGTGGAGTATATCTTTCTAGTGGAAGAGAAAAATCAGGATTTCGTCGTGTAGATTTTGAGATATGTCCAAATCAAATATTCAAAAAGTCGCTGTGAAATCGTATATTGACCGTAACAGTTATTTGAATATAACTTGATATCGGGTGCAAATCGGGATAGGGTTCTTTTGAGGCGTAGTGATAATTCAATTTTTAGAATTTTTCTGTAATTTTTAATTAATTAAATAAGCAACTTTTCATTTGAAGTATTTAGCACCCTGTAATCAATATTTTGGGGTTTCACAATATGAGTCAATCTACCGGTATTATTATATTTTTGGGATCCTGACACAGTGTCCATCACAACGGTATGTTTACTTCTGTCGACAACAGTTTGTAAAGGAAGGAAATTCTATTTTTGTTAACTTAACAACAAAAGGCGATTTCCTTCATGGTTAAACTTGCGCCCATCTGCCTGGGAAAATAACTGCGTACCACTGCCAATAGAAGTAATTAACAATAGGGTTCAATCTCGAAGCCCTTGACTAGTCGTGGAAATTATTTCTGCATGAAATATTAACGTTAAAGGATATGATAATAATATATGTGCGGTTGTAAAGGAACCAACAAAATAATATATGTTGTGGTAATAAGAGTAACAACAAACTAATACATGTGCGGTAATAAAAAGAAACAACAAACTAATACATGTGCGGTGATAAAAGGAAACAACAAAATATCCATCTCCTGCATAAGACCCCTAACAAATATCTAAAACGCTGGTAGCCTATAAATACACATCAATTCCCGTATGACCTAAATCATTTTCTCCCTTCAGCACAAAACTCTCAGCCGCCATTTTCGTTTAACAGAAACCGCAAAACTCCATCAATAATTTATAACCGAAAGTCTGATAATCCTCAAACAAAGCAAATACACCTAGATTTATATACCCATATATTGTAAGCTGGGAAGATTTAGTTGAGTTGGACGCTACTTTGGGTTCGGTGGAGGAGTAGACAAGGGAACCGTGGGATTTTTCCATTTCGTGAAGAGGACATGAACAAGAGATGTTGTGGCTTTTGGGGAGGGTAACGGGACATGCAGGTTCTGTTGGTTAGGAAAAAAGTGGTGCGTGTTTGGAAACTTGGGAACTAAAAATGCGGAAATGGCCATTTGTTGCTGTAGTGGGATAAGGGAGCGGTCATGGTGATATGGGGTGAAGACCGGTGCCAGCAGAAATAATACGAGAGGAGCGATTTGTTTTGAGTACGTGATTTTTCATGGGTTCGGAAGGTTTCAAAGTATGGATACAAGAGGTGGCGAAGGCAAACTGACAGGGAAGTTTGTCTAGAACTGTCGGACTTTGCTGGTGAACGGCAAATGGAGTGGGTTATTATCCCATGCGTGAATAAAGGAGGAGTTAACGTTTGGAAAAGGCTCACGTGAAGGAGGCACTTGTGTTTTGGTGAAGTAAAGGAGTGATTGAGGTAGTAAGAGCTGAAGTAAATTAATGAAATGAACGGGTTGAGTAAAAACAATTCGGCCATGAAAGTGCAGCAGCATAAGTTGATTCAAACCCTTTAGTTCGAAAGTCCAATGTAAAGTATTTGTTCAGAATACTAAAACATTGTACTCTAACCATTCCAATACAAAGGGCCATAGGAATATTATTTAATTCAAGACCAGATGAGCTTAACGACTGTTGAGCGAAACAAGCAACTAAACGGATCTGGGTGGAAGAAGATGATATGGAATGGATCCCTGATGGGCCGATTTTAATTAGTAAGCCCATTAGAAAAAAGGGTAAATATGGTAAGGGGACTGGCGACATCTTTCTAGTGTTCTGATCAATGGAGAAAGACGAGGAAATAATTTGAGCGGTCGGGCTTTAAGTATGGTGATATGTCGGTACCGGTATCGTTGGTCTAAAAAAAAGAATTTAACGCAGTCAGTCGTGTTGGATACGCATAGGCGCAGGCAAGGAAATAGAACTGGGTTGGAGCAATTCGAAGCTCGTGAGATTTGGCAATTAAAGCGTCGGGTATAATCGACTGACGCAAATCGTTATTTAACGGTTAACGCGCCAAGGTGAGTAAATCTCACTAACTCTGAACAGTGTATAATTTCATGTTGCATTGTTAGAACTGTTAAAATTGTCTGTTTGACTGTGTGTTGATTGGTTGATTGAACTGCTAGTCAGTTAGTTAAATTTCTATATTGATTCTGTTTAACAGAATACATCATATGGAACTGAAAGTGATGTTATCTATATTGTCTAACATCTGTGATGCAGGGAAACAGGTTGGAGGAATCCAACTGGATTCCTCAACAGTTATTTTACTGTGATTTTTATATTGTGATATATAATGTGATGTATATAATCTGTGTGATTATGTGTGGTGGGACGATATTTATCGTTGTTATATGGGGTGTTTAATACCATGAGAAATACCAGAATGTAGGAGAGGGGTTTCCAAAGTATATTTTGAAAATAGTTTATTTATATAAAATCAAGGGATTATATATATATATATATATAAGAAAAAGGATTCTGAATATAAAGGAATATAGTTGGTAAAAACAAATATAAAAGAATTATATTTGTAAATCAAATGCAAGGGGATATATATGTTAATCGAATATAAGGGGATATATTTGTTAATCAAAATATAAAGGAATTATATTCGTTAAAAGAAACATAAAGGATATTTATTTAGAGATTAAATAAATAGAATTAAACTAAAGGAGATATTTATTTGTTAAATAAATAGGAGTTAACCAAGTGAATTGGTCGAGTTAACCAAGTGAATTGGTCGAGTTAATCGTAGTGAATTAGTTGAGTTAAACTAAGTGAATCGGTTAGAGTTAATCAATGTGAATTAGTTGAGTTAAACTAAGTGAATCGGTTAGAGTTAATCAATGTGAATTAGTTGAGTTAAACTAAGTGAATCGGTTAGAGTTAATCAATGTGAATTAGTTAAGTTAAACTAAGTGGTTAATCGATGTGAATTAGTTAAGTTAAACTAAGTGGTTAATCGAAGTGAATTAGTTAAGTTAACTAAGTGGTTAATCGAAGTGAATTAGTTGAGTTAAACTAAGTGAATCGGTTAGAGTTAATCAACGTGAATTAGCTAAGTTAAACTAAGTGGATTAGTTCAGTTAATCGAGACAAGTTAACCAGTTAGGTTAAACCATTTGAGTTAATCAGTTAGAATTGACCAGTTAGAGTTAACCAGTTAGAGTTAACCAGTTAGGTTAAACCAGTTGAGTTGACCGGTTAGAGTTATCCAAGTAGAGTTAATCGAGTAGAGTTGTCGAATATCACTTATCCGAAGTAGAGTTATCGAATATAGTGTATTCGAGAGAAGAGAAATCGAATATAGTTTATTCGAGTGGAGAAATCAAATGTGATTCATTTGAGAAGAGTTACCGAATATTAGTTATTCGAAGAGTCGTTATCGAATATTGGTTATTCGAAGTTAGTTAATCCAAAGGAGTTAGTCGAAGAGTTAATTGAATATTAGTTATTCAATTTGAGTTAATTGAATGTAGTTATTCGAGAAAAGTTAAATCGAATTTAGTTATTCGAAAGGAGTTAATCAATTTGAGTTAAGTTAATCGATTTGAATTAAGTTGAATCGAAAAGGAGTAAATCGATTAGAATTAAGTTAATCGAGTTAGAGTAAATCAAATATTGGTTATTCGAAGGTAAGTTATTCGAAGGAGTTAATCAAATGAGTTGACCCAAAGGAGTTAGTCGAATATTAGTTATTCGAATAGAGTTAAAGGAGTTATCGATTTTAGTTTGATCGAAAGGAGTTATCGATTAGTAAATCGAAAGGAGATTTTCGAATATAGCATATTCGAAAGAAAGAGATCGAATATTGTTTATTCGAAAGAGAGAGATTTCGAATATGAGTTATTCGAAGAGAGATAATCGAATATAGGTTATTCGAAGAAGAGTTAATCAAATAGAGATTACTCGAAAGAGAGTTATACGTCGAATTCGATTATAACGAATTCGGGAAAGTATTATTTACTTTCCAGGGTTTAAATCAAGATTTAGTTACTGATTTAGAAATTAGGTGTCTATTAAATTATTTGAGTTAGGAGATAAAGTTATAATTTAGGAGATATTGCAGAAGTAGGAATTATAACGTTATAGTTATAATCAAACGCTGTCATATAAGAAGTGGATTCGTAACCTGAATCCGAGAATTTGCGTAAACAGATGATTGTAAAAAGTGAGTGATGAGCTTCATCTATTTCACAGTAAAGGACGTTGTTCAATTAAGGTCTGAGAGGTAATTTTACCCTAACTTGATTGACTTCAGAATTGACAAAGGAATAGTTGTGGTTCGATAGAAAAGGTTGATTTGAAATATAGAAGTAATAAGCGATTAATGGATTAAGCGTAACGATGTTTTATACAACGTTCATTTGAAATCCGTAAATGAGTTTTGGAAACGTTTTCCAAATATAGTCAGATATGTTTTCTAAACATAGAAAATGAAATGTTTTCATGATAAGAATTTAAGAAATAGAGTTAAGCAAATTCAGAAACTGACTGGAGAGGGTAAGTGGAACGGTTTTCTAAGTGACGATATGATGTTGGTTTCGACCTTCCGGATTGATACTTAGAGAATTGTTCTCATACTAGTTACAGTTGGGGACTGATAGTTGCGAAATAATAGTGATGTGAAAATAAGCTATGGAAATGTTTTCCAATGATTAATAACATATATTTTCTAAATATATGAAATAAAGAAATATGAAAATATAATGATTGATCGATCGAATTTCCATTTGGAAATAAGATCGTTGTTTGTACACCGACATGTTTTCATTTGATAGTTGAATCACAGACTATCAAAGTTTTGACCATATTTACGTTGTAAATATGGAGAGACCGGTTGGATTATTATCCGAAGAACCACTCCGTATTAGCATAAGCGTTGCGAATCAAGTACGCTGAAGATAATTGAAGACGGAGTGAAGTGCAAGGGCTATTGTGAAAAGCCTAGGTAGGATGGATTCACTGAATAGTGCCTTCGGTTTGTCCAGTCCCAGGACAACGTATATGGAAGAAGGTCTGACAGAGTATATCCAATGGATCGCGTAAGTTGATCTGTTCAAACGTATTCGCGTTTGGTGGCGGAGGAATTCGTTTCTCTTAGCTGTATACCCGTGTTATTTTTGAATAAATCAATTTGTGATTTGGCGGGTATGACGATGTGGCATTCAAAGTGAATGGTGATCAGATGTTCTGAAGATAGACGTAGCTTCTAGCCTCACACCAGGAAGTAACAAAAGTTGGGCTAGGCAGCATGGCTAGTTGGGTCATCCCCAAGCAGGGTGTATTGTCACCGATCTAGAGAATATTCATATTTATACTTCTTTTTGATTCTGTATCTTCGGATGACGGTTTGATGGCCTACAACCGTGGTGGCAATATATTCGCGACACTCAAGATAAATGAGTGAGCAGTCATGTGTGGCCGGATTGCAAGACGTTCTTGTTGAACCCTGAGTGTATCCCCTCTAGAGTACACTATTCAGAAGGTGCTCCCATACCTTGTCTGTTGGAATCCATTCTTCGATAAGCGCCCTGCGGTTTATGATTTTATACTATGTATGTAGAACGTGAGATGCAAGCGTTTCTGCTAGTTGATATCTATTTGTACATAGACATTATTATAATATCAAAAGGTTTTTGATATAAAGATATTTTGGATTCTCATAAGGGAAAAACCCGTTCCGTTATGCGGCATGGTCTTATGAGATATCATATACCTGTTCAATTGTTTTAAACTGTTTTACTCATACCAGTCCCATGACTAACCCGGAGTTTACTTTGTTGTTTTCCCTAAACTCTTGGGTGCCTAAATTTGTACGGGCAGTCAAGTAGTCGGGATTTACAGATATACTTGGAGAGCTTGGAGCAGGAGGCTGCAAGATTTTATAGCTATAGTTATTTCCGCTGTGTTGTAAGTGTTGTACTCTGATAAGTGCTATTGTATATATATAACTGTTTACTTCAAAGCTATGTTATATATTATATGTTATTCGTTCCGCTGTGAGATTCGTGTTACTCTGATGATTCTGATGTTCTTCTTCTTCTATTCTATTAGTTCTATCTTTTCTTCCTCACCCTCTACTTTCTTTCACTAACGTCTCGGAATTTCCGACTCCCGAGGAGTCGGAAATTTCCAGCCGTTACAGTTGGTATCAGAGCTTAAGTTAAGTGATTACCTTGGCTCTGTGGCATAACTCAATAGAGATGGGATTAGTAATATCCTAGATTGAGTTTGAGTGTATATATATGAGCGCGTAATTGTTATTCAGTATAAAATGGTTTTATATTGTGGAGACTCATTGGTTGAGTGGCTTATGAATTCTGGTCGATCAGTTTTGATCCACTGTATCGATAAGGGTTACTAAACACCCGAATACGATGAACCGTCATGGTATGTTTTGAAAGGGGGTAAATGAAATAATTTTTCCCAAAATATATTTGTTTATAGAAGAAATATATATCTTGAAATTATTATAGTATATTGATTGTGTTGGTTGTGATTATAATCGAATAAGATTATAAAAGGGTGAAATGGTTATAAATGACCAATCAGAATTCACATGAATGTAATATATGAAATAGTTTGAATTAAATATGAATTTAAATCAGATTTGGAATTAAAATAAGGAAATTTTAAGTTCCTGGGAGATTTTGAAAATGTTTTTCAAATTGAAAATGATATACTATTGAACTCACTTCGATAGCTGGAAAATAGATTATGATGATGAATCTAGACATCATCAGTGTTCATTTTTGAGTTCTAAGTGACGGATTACTACCAAATGTTTTGTTTTTGAATTGTTTTGAGAAAACAAGTTGTTTAGAAATTCAAAGGTTTTGAATTGGCATTATGATTTCAAATTGATTTGAAAGAAACCCAGGAACTTAAGTTCTGGAATTAAAATTTAACCAATGAAGTTAAATAAAATGAGATGGTAAAAATAAATTGAAATTTAACTTGAACTGAGTTAAATAAAATTGAATTGGATTAGAGATAATCTAGAATGGAACCAAATTGATAAGTCAATAATTTGGAATTTGATATTAGAGGTCGAATGAAATTCGATTTGGATTTGAGGATATAAACTGAGTGGAATGACCATGATATATGCAGAAGTGATAACAGATCAAAAGGATACAATGATACGACCGACAAAAAGGTACAAGTTTATATTATATATGAGTTTGGATTTTATGAGCCGAATTGGCAAGCCGCTTGGCTGTTTGATTTTATTTTGTGTTGGAGGAGGCCTAGAGAGGCGAGTTGTGGTTGGACGTATTGAGCCGTACAAAGGAGGTTATGGCGAAATTTTTCGAAAATTCCAGGTGTTAGAACATTCTCATGATTTATGGAAATTCAGTTAGCCAGAATGAATTAATAATTTAATTGAAAATTAAATGGTTCAGTTGAAACTGGAGTTGAGAAGTAAACTAAAAGATATTTGAATCTAGTTAGTAAAGTTGGTAGCATTTTCCTAGCTTAGCAATTTCGAGGACGAAATTATTTTAAGGGGGGAAGTCTGTAATGGCGCGTTTTGTTAGCTGTCGAATAATTAATTTATTTAATGATTTATATATCGATTTGGCGATATCGATAACTTAAAGTACAACGTTCGAACTTATAATTTATAATTATAATTAAAACGAACTTGAAACGTCGTGGCAGTTCGCAATTTGGCGATTCGAACTTCAATTGAATATACAGGATTCGTTTTAAGCCGGATTTCTGTGAAACAAGAAACGTATGGTGCTGGTGGAGTATATCTTTCTAGTGGAAGAGAAAAATCAGGATTTCGTCGTGTAGATTTTGAGATATGTCCAAATCAAATATTCAAAAAGTCGCTGTGAAATCGTATATTGACCGTAACAGTTATTTGAATATAACTTGATATCGGGTGCAAATCGGGATAGGGTTCTTTTGAGGCGTAGTGATAATTCAGTTTTTAGAATTTTTCTGTAATTTTTAATTAATTAAATAAGCAACTTTTCATTTGAAGTATTTTGCACCCTGTAATCAATATTTTGGGGTTTCACAATATGAGTCAATCTACCGGTATTATTATATTTTTGGGATCCTGACACAGTGTCCATCACAACGGTATGTTTACTTCTGTCGACAACAGTTTGTAAAGGAAGGAAATTCTATTTTTGTTAACTTAACAACAAAAGGCGATTTCCTTCATGGTTAAACTTGCGCCCATCTGCCTGGGAAAATAACTGCGTACCACTGCCAATAGAAGTAATTAACAATAGGGTTCAATCTCGAAGCCCTTGACTAGTCGTGGAAATTATTTCTGCATGAAATATTAACGTTAAAGGATATGATAATAATATATGTGCGGTTGTAAAGGAACCAACAAAATAATATATGTTGTGGTAATAAGAGTAACAACAAACTAATACATGTGCGGTAATAAAAAGAAACAACAAACTAATACATGTGCGGTGATAAAAGGAAACAACAAAATATCCATCTCCTGCATAAGACCCCTAACAAATATCTAAAACGCTGGTAGCCTATAAATACACATCAATTCCCGTATGACCTAAATCATTTTCTCCCTTCAGCACAAAACTCTCAGCCGCCATTTTCGTTTAACAGAAACCGCAAAACTCCATCAATAATTTATAACCGAAAGTCTGATAATCCTCAAACAAAGCAAATACACCTAGATTTATATACCCATATATTGTAAGCTGGGAAGATTTAGTTGAGTTGGACGCTACTTTGGGTTCGGTGGAGGAGTAGACAAGGGAACCGTGGGATTTTTCCATTTCGTGAAGAGGACATGAACAAGAGATGTTGTGGCTTTTGGGGAGGGTAACGGGACATGCAGGTTCTGTTGGTTAGGAAAAAAGTGGTGCGTGTTTGGAAACTTGGGAACTAAAAATGCGGAAATGGCCATTTGTTGCTGTAGTGGGATAAGGGAGCGGTCATGGTGATATGGGGTGAAGACCGGTGCCAGCAGAAATAATATGAGAGGAGCGATTTGTTTTGAGTACGTGATTTTTCATGGGTTCGGAAGGTTTCAAAGTATGGATACAAGAGGTGGCGAAGGCAAACTGACAGGGAAGTTTGTCTAGAACTGTCGGACTTTGCTGGTGAACGGCAAATGGAGTGGGTTATTATCCCACGCGTGAATAAAGGAGGAGTTAACGTTTGGAAAAGGCTCACGTGAAGGAGGCACTTGTGTTTTGGTGAAGTAAAGGAGTGATTGAGGTAGTAAGAGCTGAAGTAAATTAATGATCTGAACGGGTTGAGTAAAAACAATTCGGCCATGAAAGTGCAGCAGCATAAGTTGATTCAAACCCTTTAGTTCGAAAGTCCAATGTAAAGTATTTGTTCAGAATACTAAAACATTGTACTCTAACCATTCCAATACAAAGGGCCATAGGAATATTATTTAATTCAAGACCAGATGAGCTCAACGACTGTTGAGCGAAACAAGCAACTAAATGGATCTGGGTGGAAGAAGATGATATGGAATGGATCCCTGATGGGCCGATTTTAATTAGTAAGCCCATTAGAAAAAAGGGTAAATATGGTAAGGGGACTGGCGACATCTTTCTAGTGTTCTGATCAATGGAGAAAGACGAGGAAATAATTTGAGCGGTCGGGCTTTAAGTATGGTGATAGGTCGGTACCGGTATCGTTGGTCTAAAAAAAAAGAATTTAACGCAGTCAGTCGTGTTGGATACGCATAGGCGCAGGCAAGGAAATAGAACTGGGTTGGAGCAATTCGAAGCTCGTGAGATTTGGCAATTAAAGCGTCGGGTATAATCGACTGACGCAAATCGTTATTTAACGGTTAACGCGCCAAGGTGAGTAAATCTCACTAACTCTGAACAGTGTATAATTTCATGTTGCATTGTTAGAACTGTTAAAATTGTCTGTTTGACTGTGTGTTGATTGGTTGATTGAACTGCTAGTCAGTTAGTTAAATTCTATATTGATTCTGTTTAACAGAATACATCATATGGAACTGAAAGTGATGTTATCTATATTGTCTAACATATGTGATGCAGGGAAACAGGTTGGAGGAATCCAACTGGATTCCTCAACAGTTATTTTACTGTGATTTTTATATTGTGATATATAATGTGATGTATATAATCTGTGTGATTATGTGTGGTGGGACGATATTTATCGTTGTTATATGGGGTGTTTAATACCATGAGAAATACCAGAATGTAGGAGAGGGGTTTTCAAAGTATATTTTGAAAATAGTTTATTTATATAAAATCAAGGGATTATATATATATATATATATATTAGAAAAAGGATTCTGAATATAAAGGAATATAATGGTAAAAACAAATATAAAAGAATTATATTTGTAAATCAAATGCAAGGGGATATATATGTTAATCGAATATAAGGGGATATATTTGTTAATCAAAATATAAAGGAATTATATTCGTTAAAAGAAACATAAAGGATATTTATTTAGAGATTAAATAAATAGAATTAAACTAAAGGAGATATTTATTTGTTAAATAAATAGGAGTTAACCAAGTGAATTGGTCGAGTTAACCAAGTGAATTGGTCAAGTTAATCGAAGTGAATTAGTTGAGTTAAACTAAGTGAATCGGTTAGAGTTAATCAATGTGAATTAGTTGAGTTAAACTAAGTGAATCGGTTAGAGTTAATCAATGTGAATTAGTTGAGTTAAACTAAGTGAATCGGTTAGAGTTAATCAATGTGAATTAGTTAAGTTAAACTAAGTGGTTAATCGATGTGAATTAGTTAAGTTAAACTAAGTGGTTAATCGAAGTGAATTAGTTAAGTTAACTAAGTGGTTAATCGAAATGAATTAGTTGAGTTAAACTAAGTGAATCGGTTAGAGTTAATCAACGTGAATTAGCTAAGTTAAACTAAGTGGATTAGTTCAGTTAATCGAGACGAGTTAACCAGTTAGGTTAAACCATTTGAGTTAATCAGTTAGAATTGACCAGTTAGAGTTAACCAGTTAGAGTTAATCAGTTAGGTTAAACCAGTTGAGTTGACCGGTTAGAGTTATCCAAGTAGAGTTAATCGAGTAGAGTTGTCGAATATCACTTATCCGAAGTAGAGTTATCGAATATAGTGTATTCGAGAGAAGAGAAATCGAATATAGTTTATTCGAGTGGAGAAATCAAATGTGATTCATTTGAGAAGAGTTATCGAATATTAGTTATTCGAAGAGTCGTTATCGAATATTGGTTATTCGAAGTTAGTTAATCCAAAGGAGTTAGTCGAAGAGTTAATTGAATATTAGTTATTCAATTTGAGTTAATTGAATGTAGTTATTCGAGAAAAGTTAAATCGAATTTAGTTATTCGAAAGGAGTTAATCAATTTGAGTTAAGTTAATCGATTTGAATTAAGTTGAATCGAAAAAGAGTAAATCGGTTAGAATTAAGTTAATCGAGTTAGAGTAAATCAAATATTGGTTATTCGAAGGTAAGTTATTCGAATTAGTTATTCGAAGGAGTTAATCAAATGAGTTGACCCAAAGGAGTTAGTCGAATATTAGTTATTCGAATAGAGTTAAAGGAGTTATCGATTTTAGTTTGATCGAAAGGAGTTATCGATTAGTAAATCGAAAGGAGATTTTCGAATATAGCATATTCGAAAGAAAGAGATCGAATATTGTTTATTCGAAAGAGAGAGATTTCGAATATGAGTTATTCGAAGAGAGATAATCGAATATAGGTTATTCGAAGAAGAGTTAATCAAATAGAGATTACTCGAAAGAGAGTTATACGTCGAATTCGATTATAGCGAATTCGGGAAAGTACTATTTACTTTCCAGGGTTTAAATCAAGATTTAGTTATTGATTTAGAAATTAGGTGTCTATTAAATTATTTGAGTTAGGAGATAAAGTTATAATTTAGGAGATATTGCAGAAGTAGGAATTATAATGTTATAGTTATAATCAAACGCTGTCATATAAGAAGTGGATTCGTAACCTGAATCCGAGAATTTGCGTAAACAGATGATTGTAAAAAGTGAGTGATGAGCTTCATCTATTTCACAGTAAAGGATGTTGTTCAATTAAGGTCTGAGAGGTAATTTTACCCCAACTTGATTGACTTCAGAATTGACAAAGGAATAGTTGTGGTTCGATAGAAAAGGTTGGTTTGAAATATAGGAGTAATAAGCGATTAATGGATTAAGCGTAACGATGTTTTATACAACGTTCATTTGAAATCCGTAAATGAGTTTTGGAAACGTTTTCCAAATATAGTCAGATATGTTTTCTAAACATAGAAAATGAAATGTTTTCATGATAAGAATTTAAGAAATAGAGTTAAGCAAATTCAGAAACTGACTGGAGAGGGTAAGTGGAATGGTTTTCTAAGTGACGATATGATGTTGGTTTCGACCTTCCGGATTGATACTTAGAGAATTGTTCTCATACTAGTTACAGTTAGGGACTGATAGTTGCGAAATAATAGTGATGTGAAAATAAGCTATGGAAATGTTTTCCAATGATTAATAACATATATTTTCTAAATATATGAAATAAAGAAATATGAACATATGATGATTGATCGATCGAATTTCCATTTGGAAATAAGATCGTTGTTTGTACTCCGACATGTTTTCATTTGATAGTTGAATCACAGACTATCAAAGTTTTGACCCTATTTACGTTGTAAATATGGAGAGACCGGTTGGATTATTATCCGAAGAACCACTCCGTATTAGCATAAGCGTTGCGAATCAAGTACGCTGAAGATAATTGAAGACGGAGTGAAGTGCAAGGGCTATTGTGAAAAGCCTAGGTAGGATGGATTCACTGAATAGTGCCTTCGGTTTGTCCAGTCCCAGGACAATGTATATGGAAGAAGGTCTGACAGAGTATATCCAATGGATCGCGTAAGTTGATCTGTTCAAACGTATTCGCGTTTGGTGGCGGAGGAATTCGTTTCTCTTAGCTGTATACCCGTGTTATTTTTGAATAAATCAATTTGTGATTTGGCGGGTATGACGATGTGGCATTCAAAGTGAATGGTGATCAGATGTTCTGAAGATAGACGTAGCTTCTAGCCTCACACCAGGAAGTAACAAAAGTTGGGCTAGGCAGCATGGCTAGTTGGGTCATCCCCAAGCAGGGTGTATTGTCACCGATCTAGAGAATATTCATATTTATACTTCTTTTTTATTCTGTATCTTCGGATGACGGTTTGATGGCCTACAACCGTGGTGGCAATATATTCGCGACACTCAAGCTAAATGAGTGAGCGGTCATGTGTGGCCGGGTTGCAAGACGTTCTTGTTGAACCCTGAGTGTATCCCCTCTAGAGTACACTATTCAGAAGGTGCTCCCATACCTTGTCTGTTGGAATCCATTCTTCGATAAGCGCCCTGCGGTTTATGATTTTATACTATGTATGTAGAACGTGAGATGCAAGCGTTTCTGCTAGTTGATATCTATTTGTACATAGACATTATTATAATATCAAAAGGTTTTTGATATAAAGATATTTTGGATTCTCATAAGGGAAAAACCCGTTCCGTTATGCGGCGTGGTCTTATGGTATATCATATACCTGTTCAATTGTTTTAAACTGTTTTACTCATACCAGTCCCATGACTGACCCGGAGTTTACTTTGTTGTTTTCCCTAAACTCTTGGGTGCCTAAATTTGTACGGGCAGTCAAGTAGTCGGGATTTACAGATATACTTGGAGAGCTTGGAGCAGGAGGCTGCAAGATTTTATAGCTATAGTTATTTCCGCTGTGTTGTAAGTGTTGTACTCTGATAAGTGCTATTGTATATATATAACTGTTTACTTCAAAGCTATGTTATATATTATATGTTATTCGTTCCGCTGTGAGATTCGTGTTACTCTGATGATTCTGATGTTCTTCTTCTTCTTCTATTCTATTAGTTCTATCTTTTCTTCCTCACCCTCTACTTTCTTTCACTAACGTCTCGGAATTTCCGACTCCCGAGGAGTCAGAAATTTCCAGCCGTTACATTAGTTGCATACTTGAATGTAAACTGGCGTTGAAAATATTAAGCAGTCTGAGATCATTTCGAGGTGTACTTTATGATCTAAGACATAATTCTGAGATGAACACCGATATACATTTATCTCGCCCGAGATCTCATCTGATACGAGATTGGTTCCCAAAAAATTTCAAAAAAAAACGTGATTGAAATCCGAGATTTAAAACCATGCTCCTAATTCTTCCTAGATTTATCACTAACACCGGTAACAGAGTGGTGGTGAATGAAATTCATACTAAATATTATAGGCAAGATAGGTTAATAAGTTCTTGGATGTTATCTTCAATCAACCTCAACTTCCTCAAGCCATTGAGTGTAAGTCTGCTAATAAGATTTGGACTACTATTGAAAGAGTGTTTTGTACTCAATCAACCACCATAGTGATGCATTATAGAAGACAACTCCGGAATTTTAAAAGGGGAGCGAACCAATAAGTGAATACTTAGCAAAAGTTAGAAATCTTTGCAACTTACTTGAATCTACAGGGCTTAAAATACCTGAGAATGAACAAGTTCTCACCATTCTGAATGGATTGAAAGATGAGTATGAAGCTGTTGTTGCAATTCTGTCTTCAAAAAGAAATGTTCCTGACATGCAGTTTGTGCACTCAACATTGCTTACTCATGAAGCAAGAATTGAACACGAAAAACCACAAGAGTCAGATTTATCCATCAACAATATTACAAATGTCAAAAACAAGAATACAAGTTAATCAAGAAATGATTAAATCAATCAAAGAGGTAGGTATGTAAACAGAGGAAGAGGTAAATGAAGGTGGAATAACAACACCAGATTCAAATGCCAAATATGTGAAAAATTGGGGCATAAGGTGGAATAACAACACCAGATTCAAATGCCAAATATGTGAAAAATTGGGGCATACTTCCGCTAAATGTTATTTTAGGTTCAATTAGAATTATATGCCTGGTCAAAATTCAGCAAATCAAAGAAATACAAATGGAAGTGTTAACCTAGTTCAAGTTCAAAGTGGTACTGACAGTTAGAGTGTCATCAATAACAACCAATTACGTGAAACTACTTAATTAGATCACATCAATGATGATGCTTGGTATCCAAATTCAGGTGCTACAAATCATATCACTAGCAATCTGGAAAATATAAAACTTGGTAGTAGGGAGTACAAAGATAAACAACTTATTTGTTTGGGTAATGGTAAATGCATAAATATAACACATATTGGTAATGCACAGGTCAAAGGAAAAATATTATTATATTTAAATAATCTTCTAAGAGTGCTAAAAATAAAAAAAGAATCTCATTTTGCTAGTGAAAATAATGTATTTTTTTAGCTTTATCCAAAATACTACTTGTTAAAGATTTACTAACTAGAGAAATTCTCTTGCAGGGTGAATTTGTTAAAGGTCTTTACAAGTTTAATTCTGTCACTTACAATCATGATGTAAATAAAAGTAATTGCTCTAATAATTCTGAATTTACAAAAGACTGTAAATATAAAAATTTCTTTGATCACTAGCACAATAAATTGGGCCATTCTAATAAAAGAATTATTAGAAATATATTATTAGAAAACAATATTTGCTTTGCTGAATGTGCATCATCATATGTGTGTACCTACTGTCAATTTTGAAAAAGACACAAATTGCCATTTGATGGCTCTGAAACTATTTATGCTAAGTCACTTGAATTGGTTGCTTCTGATTTGTGGGGTCCTGCCCTTATAACTTCCTTTTTTTTGGCAAGGCATGCCCTTATAACTTCTGACAATGGTTATAAGTACTCTATTTCTTTTGTTGATTCCTTTACTAGATACACTTGGATTTAAAAAAAAAATAAGTCTTACACATTCAATGCATGTTACAATCCAGAAAATCAGAACCAATTTAAAAAATTATTTTAGCAATTTTAATGAATTTTGAATATTTAAAATTATTTATTTTAAATAATAACGATGAGAAATTTATTTTGAATAGAATTGGAATGTATATATTTATTTGAATCGACGTTAGAATATAAATATTTATTTTAATTATAAAATGAATTGGAAGTAGCGCGGTAGTTTGAAAATTCGATTTCAAATTTCAAATGAATGTACAGGATTCAAAATAAACCGGATTTTAGCAAAACCAAAAATACTAGAATCTATTTGAAAATATATTTCCAAAGAATTTGAAAATTTGAAATTTCATAACGGGAATAAAAAGTTATGCCCAGTTGAAATTTCAGAATAGTCGCTATGGAAATATAGCCCTTAAAAATAGCCAATTTGCAAACGACCTCCGTTTTCGATGAAACCACTTTTGTTGGATCTGGGATGTCAAATTATTGCTAGATTCCAAAATTCATAATTTCTGGAATCAATATGCGAGTGTGGCAACAGAAAACGTGTTTTGTCGGTTTCAGTCAATTTGGGTCGACCAGAAAATGGCCATTTTTCAAATGGTCTCCAAATTTGACGAAATTAGTTTTGATAGGACCGTATCGTCAATACGAAGCTAAAAATATTTTTTCTGGAATTATTGGGGTCAGTATGTGGCCTTGGTAAATTGAAATGTGCGTTCAAATTCAATATATAGAGTTATATTTTAATTTCAACGAAAACTGATCGTAACTGTCGAATTGGCTCACGATACATATCCCATTGTGTTCGGAATGAGGCTAATTAGCTAGGGGCGACAGTTATTGGGCTCGAATTGGAGTTCGAAATAAAAACTTACTTTTTGAAATCAAATGGAGGAAAAAATTAAAATATATTAAAATATATTTTCTTTTAACTCTCTTTCCCTCTTATCTCTCCTCCCCCCTTCAGATATTTCAGATTGAAAAAATATAAATAAGAAGAAAAAAACCAATGAACAAAACCGCATTCCCCCCACCGTTCCTCCACCGCATCGGCCCCCATCGCCGGTAGAGCTCTGCCACCGCCCCCTCCAGACGCGTCACGCCGCCACACACACCTCCGCCCCTCTCTCCTCTTCCAACAACGAAGAACGCGAGCCCCTAACCCAAATCGAATGCGCCACCACCTTGTCACCATGGCGCCGCCCATGAGGCCCCCTACACCCCTGCGATTGACGCCCTCCTCCGACGTAATCCGACCGTGAGCAGCCCCCCTCAGACCCTGCGTTGTGAGTTCCATTGCTCCTTTGATTTTGTTTTTTTGTTTTGTTTATAAAAGTATAGTTTGTAACACTATAAAAATATAATTTTGAACACTATAAAAATATGGTTTGTAATATGATAAAAATATGGTTTTTAATTATCTAAAGATTTGATTTTTATAGTTAGAAAGACTAGATTTTTATAAATAAAGATTTGATTTTTATATTGGAAAAGGTTTGATTTTGAAATGTATAAAGATTGGAATTTTAAATATAAAAAGGATTGGAATTTTAAATATAAAAAGGATTGATTTTTAGTTAGGTAAAAATATGATTTTTATTTATATAGATTTGAAATAAAAATTCAATTTTTATAGATATGAAAGCTAGATAAGAATGTGAACATCGTTTTAAAGATATGATTTTTATTATGAAGTTAACGATATAAAAATATGATTTTTATATAGAAAGAAGCGTTGTAAGAATATAATTTTTATATATGTATCGAAATAAAATACGATTTTTATTTATAAAGTAGTGGTATAAAAATGTGATTTTTAATATGAACAGCGTGAAAAAGATTGCGTTGGAAGATGGGCAAATCCAGATGGTTCTGAAATTCAGAAGTAGAAATGGTGGAGTGGGTCCCAAAGGTGATAACTCCTCACTATAATTTTCTTATACAGTTATTTATTTTTACAACTGCATATATGAACTGTTCCCCGCCATCCACAGACCATGGACGACTTGTTTGATTGTTTGGTTTGTTTGATTAGATTATTTATTATATGGAGGAGTGGGTCCGATTTTGATATCGCGCGGTAATGCCGCCAAAATTTGCTAAAATATATTAGAACGAACTAAACAGAATATTCATGTGTCGAATGAAATATACTATCGTTAAAAATATAATTTTAACGTTGATATGTATAAAATAAATACTCATTTACAAATCAGACGATTTGTTTATGAACACTCATTTTACTGATATGGATTGGGACGATATATTTTACACATCGCCCAACTGCACAAATAATATTCAGTATTTGTCGGTTGAAACCCCACACAGGTATTGGGATGATATATGACATACACAAGTCTGAATAATTAGATGTATGTCGATCGATTGATTGACAGGCTGTTGTA
Organism: Allium sativum; assembly: GCA_030737875.1. Lineage (NCBI taxonomy): Eukaryota > Viridiplantae > Streptophyta > Magnoliopsida > Asparagales > Amaryllidaceae > Allium > Allium sativum. The sequence goes on along the minus strand of CM060919.1, from coordinate 377,801,225 downwards.
AGCATTAAATATTTATATTTAATGCTTATGCAGTGTAGAATACACTCTGGATGATGGATGATTGTTGATTATGGTTGTTATATATGTGTGTTGTATGAAATCCATATAAACAACATTATATGGTAATTGACTGTGTTTGATTCCAATTTAGAAAGAATGAATATTTTAACATAACGAATATTTTAAAATAGTGAATATTTTTAAAATAATATTCAGTAAAAGATCAAAATTTGATTTTGATGTCCGATTTGGGATGGACACGAATATATTTAAATATATAAAGCCTTGTGGATTAGATCAACGCCATTTCGACGTGAACGATATTTATATCAATTTTATTCATTTTAATAATGAATATTGAAAAGGAATTGATTTCAAAATCTAACGTTTTGAAAATATTATCATTTATATATATTAAAGATATGGAATATTCAATTTTGATTTGAAATTGAATATGAAGTTGAAATCATTTTGAAAATGAATTTAAAATGATTTATAAATTACGTTTTAAATGGGAATCGACGAAGTATATATTATATATATAATATAATGGCCTGAATAGAACGCGCCGCGCTGCGGCAGTTCGCGGATTTCAACCATTGAATTCGAATGGACAATACGGGAGATTCGACCGTCCGATTCTCCTAAAACCGAAATCGTTGGGTTCATATCGAAAAGAGATTTCTAACGAATATTAGGGATTTGAAATCTAATGGTTGGATTTGGAATTATGTCCAAATCAAATTTGGGAAAAGGTCGTTGTAAGTGCAGTTCGATGGCCGTTTATGGAAATCGACTGTACGGGCCTTGACAAAATTATCAAAAATATCAATAATTAGTGTAAAATCATAAGAAATGATTTAGAAAGAATTAGGATGAAAAATTCCATATTTGAAAAGATAAAAATAGATTTTTATCGAAATAAACTAGTTATGAACTAGAATTATAATCCAATTATTTTTAAATAAATAAATTGGATTTGAAATGGTTTTAAAAATAACCAGGATTTCCAATATATAAATTGGAATGGATTTGAATCGAGATTGTCTTTGGAATATTTCGATGTTGGATTTCGTGATTATACAGATATTGTTATGGAAATTTGAAAGATATATTTATATCGTTATTTCCAATACGATATTTGTTGGCTGTAGTATTTGATATTGAATATAAACCGATATATTTTCTATTCAGAGCCTTGCATTTAATATCAAATGGGATTTTGGGTTTGTCGGGAATGGTGTCTTCAGTAACACTGTTCTTGAACCCCAGGTGAAGAGAATAAATCTTTTAATTAAGATTGTTAGAGTTTCCAATTATATTTAATAATTGGAATAAAATGGAATGTGAATTGGGTTTATCGTGAACTGGGTTTTTAACGACATTCGTTCTTTAACCCGATTTACAGTGAAGTGTGATTTGGGATTTAAAAATCTTTTTTTAAGATTTGAAGGAGATTTTCCAAAGTAAAGTTATCCAATTTAACATATTATATTGGAATGGAATGGAATCCGATTTGATAATAATCGAAGTGAATTTCGGTGGAGGAAGACTATTAATATATATGGAATTAAAAAGTCTTTGTCGTTATTCCATTTATATTATCAGTTGGATATGGAAGTTTATATCGATTATCTATATCGATTTATTTTCCATGAAAATTCCATTTTTAATGGAATGAGATTTTGGGTTTATCGTGAGCTGTGTTTTAAATGACATTAGTTCTTTAACCCAGTTAAAGATAGGATTAATTTCTTAACATTGAATAATCATTAAGTAATGATTTTTTGAAATTAAAACAGAAATAGAGTTTTAATGAATCTTTAAATTGATTGAAAGGTGAATCTGATAACAAAAATTATCAAATTCAAAAAATGACCGAGAATGGAGTACCACCAGTTTTACTCCAGGCGATAGTTAAATCTTTAATTAGATTTGAACATGAAATGGTAATTAATTTTACCGATAACACCGTGGTATTAAATATGAAGTATTAACAGTTTTACTTCATAGGATGAATAGGTTGGGATTGGGAAATTAAAACAAATGATTACTTCGGTAAGGTTCGCTAATCCCGACTAGTTTGGATAAACCATAATTTGGTATGGATTGATTTCCAAAGGAAGATTAAAGAATAAATTTAAAGAATTTATCGTTTATAAAATTAATGGGAACCTTCCCCAAAGGATATGAATATTTAAATAAAAGAATATTCAGAATTGGAATGAGGCATATGTTGTGTTTTTATAGCACTTGTTTATTATATACGCGAATTATTCAGAAAGACCGGGTTTATCCCATTCTGAATAACTGAATCGGCGATGAGCGGAAGATGAAAACGGTGGTTGAAGACCGGGGGTATTCACATCGTTTGGATGATTACTGATGTCTTGATTGGTCTTCACATCGTTTAGATGATTACTGATGTCTTGATTGGGCTGTACACCCAAGACGAGGTAATAAGTGGTGATCGTTCAGATGTACTTGGAGATCGACCAGATATGCGAGGGTCTCTCTCCTGTATTGGACATACGGGACGAGGAATAAGGTGCCTCCGGTTTCGTTCAGACCCAGAACGAACTTGTAAGTGGATGTGTGTCTGATATCGGATTTCATTCTGTGTGATTGATAGACATCGGTTGCATAGCGTGAATTGTCTGTATGGCATGCTGAGATGCAAATGATCAAGGCTTCTGTTGAAAAGCAGAGTCTAGTGGTTGATGATCAAAGCACGGCTTTAATATAGCATAGCGTTGTGTGTTAATTCGTGAGCCTCGCTATAACACCCCGTAATTTTATAACATTAAAATTCACAAATTAAAGTATACTTGATTTTTAGAAAAGAATTAAGTGAAATGGGTTGCGCTATTATGTTCGTTTCAAAATTTTGGGTCAAGATAGACATTTGGTTTGCACAAAATGGATACCTTATGAAGATGTTGTTAAGCCTTGAAGTTTGTATGCATATGAGAGAAATATACATATAGATAAATATAAAAAAATTATTAAATAAACAAATATTCAAAAAAAGTTCAAAACAGCAAATCGGGAGGGGGAATAGCCGAACTGCACCATTTTTGGAGTCGACCCGAGGGTCGACTCGGGGTCGATCCATGGTGTTTGGCTGTCAACCCATGTCCCGATTCGCGCTAAGGGCTGATGTTGCCTCTGAGTGGTCCTGATGATTTCTGGGTTAATCTAAGAGCTCTAATCGATCCTAGACATCTATATATACACCCTAAGACCTAACCCTAATTCATAAAATATTATCTATGACACCATTATGCTGTCAAGCACTCTCTTAAACCCTAGCCGCCGCCTCTAAATTAAATCTCAAGTGTTCATACACAATTCAAATCAAAGTTTAGAGCTTCAACAACAATTAAAGAAGATCAATCAACATCACCGCTACGTTTCTACACCAATTTCAATTCGTTAATCCTTTTCTTAAGCCACAAAAGGTGAGTACAGTTATTTTCACAAATTTAATGGGATTAAAGTAACATGAAAAAGTTGTAAAAAGGATTCATATATAAGTTTGTAATGAAAATCTCACCAAGTCTTCACCTTTTTGATTCATGTCATCATATGCCTATGTTTCTATGTAAAGTTCATACCTTTTATCAGTTTATTCATGTTGAATCTTTTATTATGCCTCTATGCCAGTCTATATGCCTCTTTATTTCCCGATGTTGTTTTATTATAATTTTCAATGAATTGATTCTCTCTTCTTACCCCTATTCCTTTTATTTGTGGATCTAGGCTACCTTCGAGCCTATATTAAAAATACACGCGAATGCGAATACGTGGGAACGATGTGGAATATTGGGAATATGGGAAATTTGCAAAATTGGATATTATTGGATAATTGGATAATATGTGAAATTGGCATATTTGGGTATGAATTACATGGAATTGATGAAATTGCCTAAAATTGTAAATTTGTAATTAAGGCTAATTAATGTGTAATTAGTGACAATTTGGAATAGGCAATATTATAGACATGATTATATGTTTAATTGGATATATGTGACATGAAAATTGGGTATGGGTGAAATACGATTATTAATAAATCTTTGACACGAGGTTAGGCGCAATTGTGGCGTAAGACTGCCCAGAACCGCCCAGCAAATCCAGCTACCACAATTGGACGTCTAATGTGAGAGGTCAAAGGAATGAATTGTAGGCGCAACACTTAATGACACAAGGTTAGACCCGGTTTGTGGAGTAAGACTGCCCGGAATCGCCCGGCAAATCCAGCGGCCACAAATCGTTCGGTCTAATGTGGGAGGTCATGCACCGTTCGTCATAAGGAATGAATTAAGGAATATTAACAATAATAAGACATGGGTATGGTTAGAGGGTTAAGTGGGGTGACATGTAAATTATGACATATAAATATGGACTTAACCGGTATAAGATAAGACATGTAAATTATGACATGTAAGTATGGACTTAACCATAGCATGTGTAAGACATGGACATTTAATTTAAAATGGTTAAGTGGGAGAAAAACCTAGTGGGGACCAAGCATAGGTGGGAGGCTTGTGTCGGATGGGGGACCCGTTTCAGCCAGTAACCCGTTTGAGTATCTAATTGGGCCCGGTACAAGGCTGGGGCACGCTTACTGGACTTGAATGTAAGAGGTCAAAACGTGAATAGCGGTGGCAACGCAAGTCCAATGGGTTCATGTGTGTGCATGGGTCCGGGCTGGTAGGTAAGACGTTGTTGCATCGTGTAGGTATGGTCGTGCATTTTATGTTGGTATTGGGGTTGCCACTTTGGGGAGTGATACACCCCACTGTGGGGCCAACACGGGTGCCTACGGGGTTTAGAGAGCCGATCGAATGGGTAGATTAAGGGTACCTTAGCGGTGGTAGGAGCAAGCCGGCACCTACGATAGGAGCTAAGTACTAGTAAATACCAAGTTTGTCATGTGGGTGCAGTTAGTGGGAAGGGATCAACCTCTAGTAGAAAGAGACTAGTAGATGTGCGGTGTAATTAAGTAATGTGGTGTAACTTAGCGAAAGTGCGGTGTAACGAAATACATGTTGGTTGAGTTGGATAGTCCTTTGGGTGCTAGTCTGATGTTGACTTCAGTCTTCGGGGTTAGTACTTGGAGGGTTGTTCTCATAGCCAAGGTATAAGATTGCCTTAGTACTTAGGAACGAAATCATCTTGTCCATCCTTTTTATCTACCTTATCTAAGTTACAACCATATCATGGTGCCTATTTATGTCTTGATCATTTACCTTACCTATTATTTGTTAAAATTACTGGACTCGCCAAACTTTATGTCTGACCCGTTTGTTTCCACCTCTTTTCTTTCCTTCCCCCCCCCTCAGGTTTGCAAGGAGGGAATACTACAGCTTAGTGCCGATTTCTTTCAGTTGCTTGAAAAGAGTAGATGTATCGCTTTGGACTCTCTCATCTTTATGGCTTTTCTTATGCTCAGTGGGATTTATGCATTTATGTTATTTAAGTATTTGCTTCCTTATGTACTTTGAAGTTTTTGGAAAAGACTATTGATCCTGTTGTAATGGTTTTGGGAACTACTTATGTAAGGTTGTTTTGAGTTATGATGCTATGAAATAAGTTTTATCTTCCGCTGTGTTGTTTTATTTATTTATTCTTGTAATTTATCTGTTCTATACAACAATAACGCTTCATGGACATTGATGCATTCCCTTTGCGAGTGACATTAATGGACATGGAGTGTTACACGTGATATCAGAGCTATGGTTACAAGAACAGATAAAAAGTTTTGAAAAGTGATTTCAAAAGTATTATTTTCCTAGAAAGTATTTTCAAAAACTTGTTTTAAAGAAGTTATTTTTAACGGAAATTTACTTTAAAGAGCATAATCCCCGCAAGCCATACATCTCTCTTTCGCTTCCCTTGTTTTGAAACTCTTGCTTTTTCTTTTTGGCATGTCTGGAGCATCTGAGATACCAGAGGGTGTTCATGTACCCGGTTGGTTTCGTCAATATCTCGAGGCTAGGGCCGCTACCGCGGGTCCGGCCGACGTTCCTCCTCCTCCCCCAGCTCCAGTCATTCCTCCGCGTGGAGATGCTTTCTCCAAGATACGTAAAGACTTTTGTTCGATGGGTGGAAAACCTTTTAGTGAGTCTGAAACGTTCGTTGAAGGTAGAAATTGGTTGAAAGAAGTGGAGGATTTGTTTGGCATTTTCGATTTGGACGATTGTAGGAAGGTCCAATTGGCTGCTTGGTTGATAAAGGACGAAGCTTCGTTTTGGTGGGAGGTTACTAATGGAGAATGTGCTGTAGAGACGTGGGCAGATTTTAGGGGAAGGTTTGAGTTGAAATTCCTTTCTCAAGCTGAGGAGAGTATGTACATGGAGAGGTTCTTGACATTGAAGCAGAAAAACTTGACCGTGAAGGATTATGTGACCGAATTTAATAAGTTGGCGAGATTTGGACTAGAGTTGGTGAATACGCCTCACAAGAAGGCCTTGAGGTTTGCAAAGGGCCTAAATGAACCGCTTCACAGTTTGGCAATGTCCCACATTCCAATGGGGGCTACGTATGACAAGCTTGTTGATATGGCATACATGCATGAAGAAGAGAAGGGTGTAAGTACTTTTAGGCTGCAAGATAAGAAGAGGATCCAAAGAAAGCCCAACAACTAAAGAAAGGTGGTAAAGAAAAGAGGAAGTGTCACAACTGTGGGATACCCGGCCATTTGAAGAAAGACTATAGGAAGAAGAAGAAGTTCGCTTGTTATCATTGTGGTGATCCATGTCAAGCTGTCAAGGACTGTCCTAAGAAGCAAGGGCAGAGGGCAGGTTCTACTTTAGGAGGACAGGTTCTACTTCGGGAGGGCAGGTTCACGCTCTCATGGCTCCGGGATAGGAAGGAGGTAGAAAAATTTCTGTCGAAAATTTGATTTTCTTGTTTGATCATCCTGTCCGTACTTTATTCGATTCTGGCGCATCACATTCGTTTATCTTTACATCATTAGTTGAAACACTGCACTTAAATACTAGTCTCGTTGTGGATCCCATTGTAGTCTCAAATCCTATTGGTGGGTCGGCTCATTTATCCATGGTTCGTAGGGATTTGAGATTGTCTATCTTAGGCGTTGGTTTTGAATGTAATGCTTTTGTGCTTGGTTTCATGGGCTATGGGTTGACTCTAGGGATGGATTGGCTAGCCAGACATGGTGCCATCCTAGTTTGTGAATGAAGGGTAGTAAAATTGTTGACTTGTAGTGGAAAGACCCTTGATATTTATTGTGACCCTAGAGGATCGGTGAAGCTTAGTTATCTTGAGTCACTTGACGCATCCAATGATGATTTACATTTTGTTCGTATAGTCTGTGAATATGTTGATGTCTTCGATGAGGTGAGGGGTCTACCCCCAAAACGTGAGATAGACTTTCGTATTTATCTTGTAGACAATGCAAATCCCGTATCTTTGCCAGTACGCCACATGGCTCCTCGTGAGAGGAGGGAACTCAATAAGCAAGTAGGGGAGTTGCTTGAGAAGGGGTTCATAAGACATAGTATATCGGAGTGGGGTGCTCCAGTAGTATTTGCCACGAAGGCGGATGGGTCCCTTAGACTTTGTGTGGACTATAGAGAACTTAATAAACTTACTAAGAAGAATAGGCACCCACTGCTGAGGATTGACGATCTCTTCGATCAGTTAGTTTGCGCCTCAGTATTTTCGCAGTTGGACTTAGCCACGGGTTTCCATCAGTTGAGAGTGGCTGAGGATAGCATAGACAAGACTGCCTTTAGGACTCCGGATGGTTTCTATGAGTGGCTTGTGATGCCCTTCGGTTTGACAAATGCCCCCGCATACTTTTTTGACTTGATGAGTAGGGTGTTTAGGGAGTACCTTAATAAATTCGTGGTGGTCTTTGTGGATGACATCTTGATCTTTTCTAAGAGCAAGGAAGAGCATTCCCTACATCTTAGGGAAGTGTTGGAGACCCTTCGAGCGCATAACCTTAAAGCTAAATTTTCTAAATGTCACTTTTGGAGGAAGGAAGTGCGATTCTTAGGGCACGTGGTTTCCAAAGAAGGGATAGCTATGGATCCCGCGAAGGTGGTGGCCATCCAAGACTGGAAGGTCCCTAAAAATGCTACCGAGGTGAGGAGTTTCTTGGGGTTGGCAGGCTACAATAGGAATTTTATCAAGGACTTCGCAAAGATATCAGCCCCATTGACACGCTTGACGAAGAAGAACCTAGTTTTCACGTAGGACGTAGATTGTGATGATGCGTTCCAACGTTTAAAGAGAGCTTTGACCACAACCCTAGTCTTAGTGTTGCCAGATGGGAGTAAGCCATTTACCGTTTATACCGATGCTTGTGGGATAGGACTAGGCGCAGTCTTAATGCAAGAGGGGAGGGTAATAGCCTATGGAGGAAGGCAGTTGAGAGTGCATGAGAGAAATTACCCTACACATGACCTAGAGTTGGCCGCTATTGTTTTCGCGCTTAAGTCTTGGCGCCATTATCTTCTTGGTGAGAAATTTGAATTGTTCACAGACCACAAATCGCTAAAATACTTGTTCTCTCAGAAGGACTTGAGCTTAAGGCAGCACAGTTGGATGGAATTCTTATCGTCCTACGATTTCGAGATAGCTATACCTCTGGCAAGGGTAACGTGGTGGCAGACGCCTTAAGTAGGAAAAGGTTGTCCTTGAGTCCGTTGTTTGTTGAGCGGCAAAGCTTAGAGTTCATCTCTATGTTTGACTTTAGACCTTCCATTGACTTTGTACCCGGTTTGCTAGCATCCTTAGAGGTCAGACCTACGCTTTTGGGACGGATTGGTGAGGCACAGGGAGATGACCCACAGTTGGTTGAGTTAGTAGAGAAGCTCATAAGGGGGAGTCATCGAGCCATCTCAGTAGGTATACCCTAGATGATAAGGGTTGGTTACGTAGGGATGGTAGACTTTGTGTACCACAAAACGAGAACTTGAGGAAGACCATTCTTTATGATGCACATCGTTCGAAGATGACCATTCATCCTGGTGGGGACAAGATGTACATGGACATGAGACGAGTTTACTTTTGGGCCGGTATAAAGAGGGATGTGGCCGAGTTCGTCGCTAGATGCTTGGTTTGCCAACAAGTAAAAGCAGAGCAAAATTAGCCCGGTGGGTTACTTCACCCATTGAAGGTCCCACAATGGAAGTGGGAGAGTGTCTCGATGGACTTTGTTGATGGGTTGCCAAGATCGAGGAAGGGTAATACGGGGATTTGGGTCATGGTAGACAGAATTACTAAGAGCGCCCATTTCATTCCCGTGAAGAGTAAGAGGACTGCTCCATGGTTAGCCTCCGTATACATTCGAGAGATAGTTCGTTTGCATGGTGTTCCTTCTAGCATAGTGAGCGATCGCGATCCTATCTTTACTAGCGCGTTTTGGAAGAGCTTGAAAGAGGCAGTAGGGACTAAGTTATGTTTGAGCACCGCATATCATCCTCAAACGGACGGCCAAACCGAGAGGGTGAATCATATTCTAGAGGACCTTTTGAGGCTATGTGTTTTAGACTTCGGAGGTATATGGGAGGAGCATCTTCCTTTGGCAGAGTTCGCATATAATAATAGCTTTCAGTCTAGCATTGGCATGGCACCTTTCAAGGCTCTTTATGGACGGCCGTGTCGTTCGCCTCTACATGTTGGTGGGAATCTACAGATAAGATCTTACTTGGGCCTATTATGATTAGAGAGACTTCGGAAAAGATCGATTTGATTCGAAGGAGGATGAAGACGGCGCAAGATAGGCAGAAATCTTACGCGGACAAGAGGAGGACAGATCTTGAGTTTGATATTGGGGACATGGTTTTTATCAAGGTGTCTCCATTTCGAAATGTTGTTCGCTTTGGGTCTGTTGGGAAGTTAGCACCAAGGTTCGTAGGGCCGTTTCCTATTAAGGAGAGGATTGGACAGATGGCGTATAGAGTGGAGTTGCCTGAGAGACTTAGTGGTGTACACGACGTATTCCATGTATCACATTTGAGGAAGTGCTTGCATGAGACCGCGGAAGTGGTAGAGCCGAGCTTGCTTAGAGATGTGGAGATAGAGCGTGATGCGACGATTCGACGAGCTCCTACATGCATTCTTGGGTAGGAGATTAAGAAGTTGAGAAACCGAGAGGTCAAGCTAGTTAAAGTGCAATGGGGAGATGATGAGAGCGACGCTACTTGGGAGACGGAAGAGAAGATGCGTTCACTGTACCCTTTTCTTTTCGAGGGTATGTCTTTTAATTTCTCCTTTATCGCTTAGCTTGTACTTGTTCTATCTTTAGCATGTCCTCTCGCTAGTATCTTTAACCTTTAGATAGGGTAGTCCTATGGTTGAATCATGTGTTTGAGACATGTTATGTATGGTGGATGCATGTGGATGCAAGTGTTTACTAGCGGTTGCTCGTGGATGCATATACACACACTTTAGGCACTAGATCGGCTCAGTCACTTTCATATTGCATATTGCATATAAATGGATGTATTTTGTAAAATGAATGTACATTGAATGTGTGTATCATATGGATGTTGCATTTAAATGAATGGTTGTGCACACATGTAGTAATGATATGTATAAGGTTCTTTACATACATGATGGATACATGGCACTATCATTATTTGCATTAAGGAGGTCGACTGAATCAGTGGACAACCTAATTTTGCATTAGTATACGGACATATACACACACTATGCATATGTACATGAAAAGCATTAGAAATATTTTAAGGACAATGGATGCTTGTGGATGATGGTTGAGTGGATGGATGATTGGATAGTAGGATACATTCTTCATAACTTGGAGATTTCAGGGACGAAATCCTTTAAGGAGGTGAGAATGTAACACCTCGTAATTTTATAACATTAAAATTCACAAATTAAAGTATACTTAATTTTTAGAAAAGAATTAAGTGAAATGGGTTGCGCTATTATGTTCATTTCAAAATTTTGGGTCAAGATAGACATTTGGTTTGCACAAAACGGATACGTTATGAAGATGTTATTAAGCCTTGAAGTTTGTATGCATATGAGAGAAATATATATGTATATATAAAATTATCAAATAAATAAATATTCAAAAAAAGTTCAAAATAGCAAATCGGGAGGGGGAATAGCCGAACCGCACCATTTTTGGAGTCGACCCGAGGGTCGATCGGGGTCGATCCAGGGTGTTTGGCTGTCAAACCGTGGCCTGATTCGCGCTAAGGGCTGATGTTGCATCTGAGTGGTCCTGATGATTTCTGGGTTAATCTAAGAGCTCTAATCGATCCTAGACATATATATATATACACCCTAAGACCTAACCCTAAGTCATAAAATGTTATCTATGACACCATTATGCTGCCAAGCTCTCTCTTAAACCCTAGCCGCCACCTCTAAATTAAATCTCAAGTGTTCATACACAATTCAAATCAAATTTTAGAGCTTCAACAACAATTAAAGAAGATCAATCAACATCACCGCTACGTTTCTACACCAATTTCAGTTCGTTAATCCTTTTCTTAAGCCACGAAAGGTGAGTACAGTTATTTTCACAAATTTAATGGGATTAAAGTAACATGAAAAGTTGTAAAAAGGATTCATATATATATATATATATATATATATATATATATATATGTTTGTAATGAAAATCTCACCAAGTCATCACCTTTTTGATTCATGTCATCATATGCCTATGTTTCTATGTAAAGTTTATACCTTTTATCAGTTTATTCATGTTGAATCTTTTATTATGCCTCTACGCCAGTCTATATGCCTCTTTATTTCACGATGTTGTTTTATTCCAATTTTCTATGAATTGATTCTCTCTTCTTACTCCTATTCCTTTTATTTGTGGATCTAGGCTACCTTCGAGCCTGTATTAAAAATACGCGCGAATGCGAATACGTGGGAAAGATGTGGAATATTGGGAATATGGGAAATTTGGAAAATTGGATATTATTGGATATTTTGGATAATTGGATAATATGTGAAATTGGCATGTTTGGGTATGAATTACATGGAATTGATGAAATTGCCTAAAATTGTAAATTTGTAATTGAGGCTAATTAATGTGTAATTAGTGACAATTTGGAATAGGAAATATTATAGACATGATTATATGTTTAATTGGATATATATGACATGAAAATTGGGTATGGGTGAAATACGATTATTAATAAATCTTTGACACGAGGTTAGGCGCAATTGTGGCGTAAGACTTCACGGAACCGCCCGGCAAATCCAGCTGCCACAATTGGACGTCTAATGGAATGAATTGTAGGCGCAACGGTTAATGACACGAGGTTGGACCCGGTTTGTGGCGTAAGACTGCCCGGAACCTCCCGGCAAATCTAGCGGCTACAAAGCGTTCGGTCTAATGTGGGAGGTCATGCACCATTCGTCATAAGGAATGAATTAAGGAATACTAACTATAATAAGACATGGGTACGGTTAGAGGGTTAAGTGGGGTGACATGTAAATTATGACATGTAAATATGGACTTAACCGGTATAAGATAAGACATGTAAATTATGACATGTAAGTATGGACTTAACCATAGCATGTGTAAGACATGGACATTTAAATTAAAATGGTTAAGTGGGAGAAAAACCCTAGTGGGGACCAAGCATAGGTGGGAGACTTGTGTCGGATGGGGGACCCGTGTCAACTAGTAACCCGTTTGAGTATCTAATTGGGCCCGGTACTAGGCCGGGGTTGGGGCACGCTAACTGGACTTGAATGTAAGAGGTCAAAACGTGAATAGCGGTGGCAACGCGAGTCCAATGGGTTCATGTGCGTGCATGGGTCCGGGCTGGTAGGTAAGACGTTGTTGCATCGTGTAGGTATGGCCGTCATTTTATGTCGGTTGCCTATGGGGTTTAGGGAGCCGATCGAATGGGTAGATTAAGGGTACCTTAGCGGTGGTAGGAGCAAGCCGGCACCTACGATAGCAGCTAGGTACAAGTAACTACCAAGTTTGTCATGTGGGTACAGTTAGTGGGAAGGGATCAACCTCTAGTAAAAAGAGACTAGTAGATGTGCGGTGTAATTAAGTAATGTGGTATAACTTAGCAAAAGTGCGGTGTAACGAAATACATGTTGGTTGAGTTGGATAGTCCTTTGGGTGCTAGTCTGATGTTGACTTCGGTCTTCCGGGTTAGTACTTGGAGGGTTGTTCGCTTAGCCAAGGTGTAGGATTGTCTTAGTACTTAGGAACGAAATCATTTTGTCCATCCTTTTTATCTACCTTATCTAAGTTACAGCCATATCATGGTGCCTATTTATGTCTTGATCATTTTCCTTACCTATTATTTGTTAAAATTACTGGACTCGCCAGACTTTATGTCTGACCCATTTGTTTCCACCTCTTTTCTTTCATTTCCCCTCCTCAGGTTTGCAAGGAGGGAATACTACAGCTTAGTGCCGATTTCTTTCAGTTGCTTGAAAAGAGTAGATGTATCGCTTTGGACTCTCTCATCTTTATGGCTTTGCTTATGCTCAGTGGGGATTTATGCATTTATGTTATTTAAGTATTTGCTTCTTTATTTACTTTGAAGTTTTTGGAAAAGACTATTGATCCTGTTGTAATGGTTTTGGGAACTACTTATGTAAGCTTGTTTTGAGTTATGATGCTATGAAATAAGTTTTATCTTCCGCTGTGTTGTTTTATTTATTTATTCTTGTAATTTATTTGTTTAATACAACAATAACGCTTCATGGACATTGATGCATTCCCTTTGTGAGTGACATTAATGGACATGGGGTGTTACACTCGCACCCCGGTGTGAACCAGAAACGGGAGAGGACATCAGGAATGACATGCGTTTCCTTCTAGCTTGCAGTGGTGTCTAGGTTTTGCATGCCCAGGCGTTTTACTTATGAGGATGATGGATAACGAGGCACCTCGGTAATATCGGTCTCTGCAGAGCCGATGGATGGTCTTTATACATACCAGACTGACGCAGGGCGGGGAAACGTAGTGTTCAGGCATTTTAATCCACATCGAGTGGACTGACCCTGACAATCCAAGGGTCACTCGAGCTTTGATCCTGAGGGGCGGGGTAAAGCGTCTCGAAGCGGTAAGGATGATCCCTTGCCTTGGTTCACAGATGGAAATCCAACTTCCAATACGTGACATTTCGGTTTTGATTATATAGCCTAGTATTGGTGACATGATATATGGTACCCATGCCATCTAGGATTGATACATTTATATTTGAATTTGTTTTATACACTATGCACTTATAATAAGTATCAAATGATTTGTTTTAATGTACCAAGCATGTTTGTCTATTATAAGGGAAAACCCTATCCTTCGGCTTGGGTTGCATTGTGTGATGGGACCTGGGTCTTATAATAGCATCATTTTTTCAAAAAGCATTGCGCTGTTTTGTTATATGCACTGGTATTCTTGTGAGGAAACCCCTTCCGTGTTACATGGCGTGGTCCCTTGATATATCTAATTTAAAGTAAAGTTTTAAATAACTTTTTTAGTTCTCACACCAGTCACATGACTGACCTGCAGTTTATTGTTTTAACCTAAACTCTGGGTTCCCCTATTTCCACACGGACAGCTTGTAGTTTTGGGTTTTACAAATTTACATTCACAAGATCCTGGTTTATAGCTGGAATGATATTCGAAAAGCTCTGTATCCGTATATTCTTTCCAGTTGTGTTTTGCATTATTTTCGCTGCATTGTAACTTGAAAATCTCTGATATTTAGTAAATGTGTAATATTTTTTCATACTCTGTATATTCTTGTATTCTGATGAAATTTTTGTAATAAGCAATGAAATGTTCTTCTGTTTGTGTTTTGATTTGTCGTGTTCTCAATTCAATCCGGGCTTTCCTTCAGGGGGAAGGTCGGGTCGTTTCATTTTTGTATCAGGGCTTTGGTTTATAGAGCTCGAGAACAAGACACGTTAGAACCAAACGAAAGAATTCATCAGAGCTTGGGTTGGTAATATCCAATAAGGATGATTCGTTAGAGATGGGATCAGTAGTATCCTAGAACGAGTGTGAAGAGTAGTGTTTTTAAAACAAATTTTGTTTTGAAAATTTAAACCATATTTTTCGTATTTGAATATTTATTTTATATTGAATTTGGACAATCGAGTATATGAAGATTTTCTGTATATGCATCAAGAACGTATATTCGAAGTCTCAAATATACTTGATAGATATAGAATCACGCTCTAGTCGCACGGAGATGATTCTGATGATTACCATGGCATCATCAGTATTTATGTTCCAGTTTCAAAGGTGGGATTTCTATATATTTCCAATTGACTAGTGTGAGAACCAAAATTAGATAGGATTTAATGTTTATGAATTGGCATCAAAAATATGAATTTTGACTATGTAGTAAAGTTATGTGTTTGAAACGTTAATCGACTAATTGATTGCTGATTGTTGATTGTGTAATGTAATTATTCATTTAAACCAACATGTGAATGAAAGTAAATTTAGCCCAATTGTATCAAATATGGAACTGAATTGAAAATTGTTGGGAAATGCATGCATGTACATATATATGTGTGAACATGTCATAGCAAGGAGGCTAGAGAAGAGGAATAAAATTGTATGCCCGACAAATAGGTACATGTTTACTAATTTATTGGGTATGAATGATTTTATGAACCGCTTCGATTTTTCTTTTTCTTTTTGAGATGAGAGGGCCTGTGTGGCAGTTTTGGGATTTCCCCGGTGCTCCCTGTAAAAAAGAGGGTATGGCGAAATTTTTCAAAAATTTAGGGTGCTAGCCAAATTTTTGAAAAATTTGAAAGTTCTTAGAAACTGAAAAGTTGAAGAACTTTAGCAATAATGAAAGTTGAGTTGGTTAGTTAAACAACTTTCAGCTCCAATCCTTTTCGAGGACGAAAAGATTTTAAGTGGGGGAGATTGTAACAACCCGGAAAATCAGAACCAATTTAAAATTTTTATTTTGGCAATTTTAATGAATTTTGAATATTTAAAATGATTTATTTTAAATAATAATGACGAGAAATTTATTTTGAATAGAATTGGAACATATATATTTATTTGAATCGACGTTAGAATATAAATATTTATTTTAATTATAAAACGAATTGGAAATAGCGCGGTAGTTTCAAATTCGATTTCAAATTTCAAATGAATGTACATGATTCAAAATAAACCAAATTTTAGCAAAACCAAAAATATTAGAATCTATTTGAAAATATCTTTCCAACGAATCTAAAAAATTGAAATTTCATAGCGTGAATAAAAAGTTATCCCTAGTTGAAATTTCAGAATAGTCGCTATGGAAATATATCCCTTAAAAATAGCCATTTTGCAAACGACCACCATTTTCGACGAAACCACTTTTGTTGGATCCGGGATGTCAAATTATTGCTAGATTCAAAAATTCATAATTTATGGAATCAATATGTGTGCGTGACAAAAGAAAACATCTTTTGTCGGTTTTAGTCAATTTGGATCGACTAGAAAATGACCATTTTTCAAATTGTCTCCAAATTGGACGAAATTAGTTTTTTTAGGACCGCATCGTCAATACAAAGCTAAAAATAATTTTTCTGGAATTTTTGGGGTCAATATGTGGCCCCGGTAAATTGAAATGTGCGTTAAGATTCAATATATAGAGTTATATTTTAATTTTTACGAAAATTGATCGTAACGGTTTTGTTGGCTCATGATACATATCCCATTGTGTTCGGAATGGGGGTAATTAGCTAGCGGCGACAGTCGTTAGGCTCGAATTGGAGTTCGAAATAAAAGCTTACTTTTTGAAATCAAATGGAGGAAAAAATAAATAAATATATATTTTCCTTTAACACCCTTTACCTCTTATCTCTCCTCCCCACCCTTCAGATATTTCAGATCGAAAAAATATAAATAAGAAAAAACAAAACGATGAACAAAACCACATCGCCCCCCTCCCCCCGTTCGTCCACCACATCAGCCCCCATCGCTTGTAGAGCTCCGCCACCACCTCCCTCCAAACGCGCCGCGCCGCCACACACACCTCCGCCCCTCTCTCCTCCAACGATGAAGAACGTGAGCCCCTAACCCAAATTGAATGCGCCACCCCCTTTGTCCCTATGGTGCCGCCCTTGAGGCCCCCGACCCCCCTGCGTCTGACACCCTCCTCCGACGCACTCCGACCGTGAGCAGCCCCCCCCCCCCCCCCGACCCTGCGCTGTAAGTTCTATTTCTCCTTTGATTTTGTTTTTTTTGTTTCGTTTACAAGAGTATAGTTTTTAACACTATTATGATATGGTTTGTAATACGATAAAAATATGGTTTTTAATTGTGTAAAGAATTGATTTTTATAGTTAGAAAGACTAGATTTTTATAGATAAAGATTTGATTTTTATATTGGAAATGGTTTGATTTTGAAATGTATAAAGATTGGAATTTTAAATATAAAAAGGATTGATTTTTAGTTAGGTAAAAATATGATTTTTATCTATATAGATTTGAAATAAAAAATCGATTTTTGTAGATATGAAAGCTAGATAGGAATGTGAACATCGTTTTAAAGATACGATTTTTATTATGAAGTTAACAATATAAAAATATGATTTTTATATAGAAAGAAGCGTTGTAAGAATATAATTTTTATATATGTATCAAAATAAAATATGAGTTTTATTTATAAAGTAGTGGTATAAAAATGTGATTTTTAATATGAACAGCGTGAAAAAGATTGCATTGGAAGTTGGGCAAATCCAGACGGTTCTGAAATTCAGAAGTAGAAATGGAGGAGTGGTGTAATAACCCGGAAATTCTGAGCCAGTTTAAAATTTTTATTTTGGCAATTTTAGCGAATTTTGAATATTTAAAATGAATTATTTTAAATAATATCGACGAGAAATTTATTTTGGATATAATTCGAACGTATATATTATATACGCCGTCGTTAGAATATAAATAATTATATATAATTATAAATAGAATTGAAAATGGCGCGGTAGTTCGATAATTCGATTTCAAACTTCAATTGAATGTACCGGGTGCAAAACAATCCGGATTTAAGTGAAACCAAAAACATTAGGATCTAATTGGGAATATCTTTCCAAGGAATCCGAAAAATCGAAATTTCATAGCGGGATTCAAAAGATATGTCCAGTTGAAAATTCTGAATAGTCGCTATGGAATTCAGGCCCTTAAAAATAGCCATTTTGCAAACGACCTCGGATTTCGATGAAACCACTTTTGTTGGATCCGTGATGTCAAATTATTGCTAGATTCCAAATTTCATAATTTTTCAAATCAGTATGTGAGCGTGGCAAAGGAAAACACGTTTGACCAGTTTTAGTTGATCTTAATCGACTGGAAATTGGCCATTTCTCCAACGGTCTCAAAATTCGACGAAACTAGTTTTGTTAGGACCGTATCGTCAATATGAAGCTAGAAAATATTTTTCTGGAATTTTTCGAGTTAGTATGTGACCCCGGTAAATTGAAATGCGCGTTCAAATTCAATATATAGAGTTATATGTTGATTTTCACGAAAACTGATCGAAACGATCGAATCAGCTTATGGTACATATCCCATTGTGTTCGGAATGGGGGTAATACGCTATGGACGACAGACGGTGGGCCTCGTTTAGAGGTCGTATATAAAAAGTCAACTTTCTGAAGAAAAATAAAATAATTAAATAAATAGATTATAATATTTATTTCCCCTTCCTCTCTTTAACCCCTCCAGGCCCCCCCCGATTCATAATCGAAACCAAAAAAAAAGGAAGAGAAAGACGGGGGGAACCCGCCGCCGCCCCCCGATTCACTGCCGACGCCTCACGCCCCCCTTCCTCCTGCAATCGAGCACCGCGATGAACCCCCTTCCTCGATTGACGCGTTGATGCCCCCCTCTCTGCCTCGACCGACGCAAGCTACCCCCCCACCCCCCCCACCGCCGTTGACCACCACCGCCTTCTGACGAACGCCTCCTCAGCGCAGCAAGCACCCCCCCCTCCCTACAACAGTAAATGTGAGTCTTTAATTTATTTTGTTTTGTTTAATAAGTTTTTTTTATATAAAGATCTTGTTTTTATGTAGAGTATACGATATTAAAGCTAAGATTTTTAAGTAGAAGACATAGAGTGAATAAAAATATGTTTTTTTTATATATAATATATGATTTTAAAAACTGAAATTATAGGATTTTTGAATTAGAAAGTTAGAATTTTCATAAAGGAAAAGTTAGAATTTTTAATAATAGAAAGGTCGAATTTTTAACAATGGAAAGACGATATTTTTCATATTGAAAAGGCGATATTTTCCATATTGAAAAGACGATATTTTTCATATTGAAAAGGCGATATTTTTCATATTGAAAAGGCGATATTTTTCATATTGAAAAGGCGAAATCTTTATTTTTGAAAAGGCGAAATCTTTATTTTTGAAAAGGCAAAATCTTTATTTTTGAAAAGGTGAAAGATTTATTTTTGAAAAGTCGGAAACTTTATATAGAGAATAGCGTGATAAAACAGAATTTTTATCTATATAGTAGCGGTATAAAAATTCGATTTTTATATATTGAATAGCGAAGTAAAAATTCGATTTTTATATATTGAATAGCGAAGTAAAAATTCGATTTTTATATATTGAATAGCAAAGTAAAAATTCAATTTTTATATATTGAATAGTAAAGTAAAAATTCGATTTTTACATATGTAGAGAATACGGGCAACGAAGATGACAAAAAGGCGAGAACGACGAAGATTTCTATAAAGGAAGAGTCGTGGTATTGGATAGCTATTGGTGAGAACTTCTCACTCTTCAATTTCTCTTTCTAGTTATATATATATACTAGGATGCAGACGGTGTTTAGTAGCACCCGACACCCGTCATCCACAGACCATGGATAGCTTGTTTGTTAAATTGTTTGGTTGTGTAGTTGGTTAGTTTATTTGGTTTGAATTGAATTGTTTGGTGAAATGAATGGATTTGATTGATGTGTGAATGGCGTGGGCCTTCACTAGACCGGGGATAAGGCCAGGCCTCGTCCCGTTTCTAGTACCGTGCCGTTATGCCGCCGAAATTTTCTAAAATAAGTTAGAAAAATAAAAATATCATTTTATTTGATAAATGAACTGAATAAAAACTCATGTGTTAAAATAAAATATTTTATCGTTAAAAATATAATTTTTAACGTGAATGTGAATAAATAAATATTCATTTACAAACCGGACAGTTTGTTTATGTACACCTATTTGATTGACATTGATTGGGTCGATAAATTTTACACATCGCCCAACTGCACAAATAAAATCTGTGTTTGATTGTTTGAAACCCCACAGGGGTATTGGGATAAAATACGGCATACACTAATCCCAATAATTAGTTGTATGTCGATCGATTGATTGACAGGCTGTTATAAGCGTTAGATATCTATATTTGATGCTTATACAGTGTAGTGCACTTTGTATGATGGTTGATTACTTATCGTTGCTATTATATGCATGTGTTGTATGGAATCCATATAATTAACTTTATATGGTGATTGATTGGGCCTCATTCCAATTTAGAAAATAAAGAATATTATAAAATAAAGGTTCATATGTTGACAGTACTCATCCGTTGAGATTAGTCATGTGTTGAACGAAATTTTTTAATAATAAAATTTACATCTTTATCATATATAAAATTAGAAACTAATTGGAAAATAGATAAGATGAGTGGTCTCCTGGATATTGATCTGATGTTGGTTTCGGTCTTCGGGGTTAATATTCAGGGAATCGTTCTCTTACTAGTTTACGGTTGGAGTCTAATTTTAAATCAAACGATAGATACCATAATTTTTATAAAATATATTAAATAACAAAAATAGTCACACGTGGACAGTACTCATTCGTTGAGATTAGTCATGTATTGACAAAAATATAGATTCACATATTGAATAGAGTAATTATTCATTTGTTGAATAGAATAACGGAATTATTGAAATATATAAAGCCGTGTTGATTAGAGATGCGCTATTTTGATGCGAACGATATTTATATCGATTTTATTCGTTTTAAAATGAATATTGAAAAGTGATTTCGAAATCGAATATTTTGAAATGAAAATTGAATCGAATCGAATTGAAAACCAATTTGGATTGAATTGAATAGAAAACGAATTCGAATTGAATTGAAAAGAAAACGAATTTGAATTGAATTGAAAACGAATTTGAATTGAAAAGAAAACGAATTTGATTTGAATTGAAAACCCATTTGAATTGAATCGAATAGAAAACGAATTGAATTGAATGTAAAACGAATTCGAATTGAATTGAAAACGAATTGAAATGAATTCAAATTGAATTGAAATTTGAATTGAATAGAAATAAATTTTAAAACGAATTTATAAGGAAGAATTCAATTTTGATTTGAATTGAAATGGAAGTTGAAATTGTTTTTGAAACGAATTTAAAACTATTTATAAAATTCATTTTAAATAGTAATCGACGAAATATATATTATATATATAATATAATGGCCTGAATAGAACGCGCCGCGCCGCGGCAGTTCGCGAATTTCGACCATTGACTTCGAACGGACATTACGGGAGATCCGACCGTCGGATTCTCCTAAAACCGGAACCGTTGGGTTCGTATCGAAAAGAGCTTTCTAACAAATATTAGAAATTTGAAATCTAACGGTTGGATTTGGAGATACGTCCAATTCAAATTTGGAAAAGGTCGTTGTAAGTGCAGTTCGATGGCCGTTGATGGAAATCGACTGTACGGGCCTTGATAAAATTATTAAAAATAGTAATAATTTGTGTAAAATCATAAAAAATGATTTGGGAAAATTTGGGATGAAAAACTCCATATTTGAAAAGATAAAAATAGATTTTTATCGAAATGAACTAGTTTTGAACTGAAATTAAAACCCATTTATTTTTAAATAAATAAATTGGATTCGAAATGGGTTTAAATAGAATTGATTCATGGGTTTATCGTGAACTGTGTTTTAAATAACACCAGTTCTTTAACCCGATAATAAATAGAATGTGATTTGGGTTTGTCGTGAACTGTGTTTTAAATAACCCTAGTTCTTTAACCCAGTAAAAGGAGTTTTAATGAATCTACAATTAGATTGAAATGTGAATTGATAATCTAAATTATCAAATATAGAAAATGAGCGAGAATGGAGTATCACCAGTTTGGCTCCAAAGCGGTAGTTAAATCTTTAATTAGATTTGAACGTGGAATGGTAATTAATTTTACCGAAAACACTGTGGTGTTAAATATGGAGTATTACCAGTTTTACTTCATGGGATGAATAGGTTGGGATTGGGAAATAAAATAAATAATTACTTCGGTGTGGTTCGCTAATCCCGACTAGTTTGGAAAACCATAATTTGGTTTGAAATGACATCCAAAGGAAGATTAAAGGATAAATTTTAAAGAATTTATCTTGGATAAAATTAATGGGAACCTTTCCCTAAGAATTGAAATTAGAACCTAGCTGAAGGTTAGTTAAGAAGAATGGTTTCCTGGGTATTGATCTGATGTTGGTTTCGGCCTTCGGGGTTAATATTTGGGGGATTGCTCTCTTGCTAATTTACGATTAGTGACTAATGAATTGGAATGAGGCGTATGTTGTGTTTGTGTAACATTTGTTTTTAATATACGCGGGTTGTTCGGAAAGGCCGGGTTTATACCCATTTTGAATAACCGATTCGATGATAAGTCGAAGATGAAGACGGTGGTTGAAGACCGGAAGTCTTCACATCGTTTGGGTGATTTCTGATGATCTTGATTGGGCTGTACACCCAAGATGAGGGAATCAGTTAATGGTCGTCCAGACGTACCTGGAGATCGATGGATATGCGAGGAAAGTGCCTCCGGTTTCGTTCAGACCCAGAACGAACTTGTAAATGGATTGTGTGTCTAACATTGGATTTTATTCTGTGTTGATTGATTTCTGTTAAATATATATCTGTTTGGCGGCGGAGAATTTATTCTCTTGCTTAACGCCCTTCTCTGAGACGTACGAGCTTAGAGGTTATATATCGATAGATATCAATCGCATGGCATGAATTGCCTGTGTGGCATGCTGAGTTGCATGGATCAAGGCTTCTGTTGAAAAGCAAAGTCTTGTGGTTGGTGATCAAAGCACGGCCTTTGTGGCGTAGCTTTGTGTATAACGTGAATTCGCGAGCCTCACACCTCGGTATGAGTTAAAAACAGGATACGGACCGTTGGGAGAACATGACGTTTCTTTCTAGCTTTGGTGGTGTCAGTGACTTACCAGCCCTGACATTTATATACTTTTCACCTTTGTGGTTGTTGGAATGAGGCGCCTCGATTATAGGTCTGTAAGGACCGGGAAACGTGTGTTCAGGAATAAATAATCCTCTAACGTAAGTGAGGACCGGCCCAACCGATCCAAGTGGCTGCCCAGAGAGTGTAGTCCTGAGCATTTGCTAGAGTGTCTCGAAGCGGAGAGGAGCTTGCCCCTTGCCTCGACTCATGACGGAAATCCAATTTCCAATACGTGTATTGCGGTTTTAATTGTAGAACTAGTATGGCGACATGATAAATGCCGCCCATGCCGTCTATGATTTATATTTATGATTGAAATTGTTTTGACACTATACACTTATTATAGTATCAAATGATTTTTTTTAAACGTATCAAGCATGTTTGGCTATTATAAGGGAAAACCCTATCCTCCGGCTTGCGTTGCATTGTGTGATGGGATCTGGGTCTTATAATAGCTTCATTTTTCGAAAAAGCATTGCGCTGTTTATTCTATGCACTAGTATTCTTGGGAGGAAACCCGTTCCGTGTTATACGGCGTGTTCCCTTGAATTACTCTCTTTTAAAGTAAAGCTTTAAATAACTGTTTTAGTTCTCACACCAGTCACATGACTGACCTGGAGTTTATTGTTTTAACCTAAACTCTAGGTGCCCCTATTTTCCGCACGGGCAGCTAGCAGTTTTGGTTTTGCAGATTTATATTCATAGGGTCCTGATTTACAGCTGGAACGATGCTCGGAAAGCTCTGTATCCGTGCATTACTTTCAGTTGTGTTTTATATTGTTTTTCCGCTGCTATGTAATTTATTGTAATCTCTGATATTTATCGAATGTAATTTATTCATTTATACTCTGTATATTCTTGTGTCTGATGGAATTGTTGTAATAACATTGAAATGTTCTTCCGTCTGCGTTCTGATTTGTCCTGTTCTCAAACGATCAGGGGTTTCGAACGGTCTAGATCGGTTTAACGACTGATTCGGATCGAGCGAAATTCCCGGCCGTCACATTTGGTATCAGAGCTTTGGTTTACAGAGCTCGAGAACAAGACACGTTAGAACCCTACGAAAGAATTCATCAGATATTGGATTAGTAGTGTCCAATTAGAATGACTCGTTAGAGATAGGATCAGTAGTATCCTAGAACGAGTGTGAAGAGTATATTTTTCAAATGAAAACAATTTTGTTTTGAAAATTTAAATCGCTTTAAACGTATTTGAATATTTATTTATTTTGAATTTGGACAATCGAGTATATAAAGATTTCGCGTATACGCGTCATGAACGTATAGTCGAAGTTTTAATATATTGGGTAGATATAGAATCACATTCTAGTTGCCCGGGGATGGTTCTGATAATGTTGCAGCGTTACCAGTATTTATTTTCGGGTGACGAAGGGGTGATATCTATATATTTCCATTAGACTGGTGTGAGAACCAAAAACCTATATAGCTAGAATACATTGTTGTGATTTGGCATCAAAAATGTGATTTATATATATATATATATATATATATATATATATATATATCAAAATTTATGAATTTGAAACGTTAATCCGCTAATTGATTGATGTTTGGGTTGTATGTTTATTTGTTTGATAATTTTGAACCATTATGCCTAATTGAATCAC